>OX345636.1:25074465-25096965 GCA_947044365.1 Petrosia ficiformis | reverse complement strand
AAATTAATGTACTTTCATGTATTGTGTATTGTATATAGTACATGTGGTTATATTTTTATGTGGATCAATATCTAATAATGCTTTTATCAACTTACAATGGAGTGTCATCAAATTCAATACGGATATGGATCAAGTAAAAAAAAATGATGATATTGGATTTTGTACAAATCATTTTTTTTTATTAAATTTGAAATTTAATCCAAAACAAATGAGATAATTAATTTATTGGAAATAGAATGTCCAAACATTTATACGAGACTTTTCAGCAACTTTATTGAAATTTTTAATCAACAAGGTTTTAAATAAAGAATTAAGATGAAAGTTTTAATTATTATAACTGAATAATACACTTTAATTTGATAATAGAGTTTAATTATAATTTGTGAAAATAATTATCTAAATATGCATGTACAAGTCTGATATTGCTGCCCCCTTCACATATGCGTACTATACTAGACTGGCATTGCCACCTTTTTGCATAAAGGAGGAATGCTAAAGTCAGTTCTACTGGAATACCAAGTATAGCAGGTACATATGGTAATGTCAATACTGCTAATGCATGTGTTATAACTGAGGTGTTCCGAGACCCTTTCAACTTCAGTATTATATAATTATACTAACAGATATACAAGAAAGATATTGAATACAATTACATAACAATTCATTGATGTTCAGAACTTTGAACCATAAGAAGGGAACTTATAACATTTACATCTTTCTATTTGTTGTTGCCTCCCTGAAATCATCATTGCCATTCATAATCGGGATAAAATTTCTCTAAGACTACATCAGTTTATATATATATATATATATATATATATATAATATAATATATATATTATTATCCTGTTTCACATATCAAGCATGCAATTTATTTCTTAATTACTTTGAGATTAAAATTTAATTAATTTATAAGTATAATTATACAAAAGTTAAGCGAATCGAGCTGTCAGCTTGTCTGTTGTTTTCTAAATCTGCACGAGGTGAGTAATAATTTAGTAATAAATAAATAGTGTGTATATCTATGATCTTTTAGAAAGAAATCAATACATGTATGATAACCTCTAACACAGCCTCATCACATTGAAAACCTTAAATTTCTTTCCAGAAGATAAAAAGTCAATAGATACAGAATTTAATACCCATGGATATTTGAACACCCCATTAATTTTTAACTGTATACTGTATATATTTTTAATATGTTATAAGGACTAGCTGTTGTTGGATAGGTATGTTAATAGCTCATATTTTTTTGAATGTATTATGAAGACCTCTCAATCTAGATCTGCTATTACCCTATTTTATAGTAATATAAACCATCATGTACTGAATCATGAATTGTACAAATCTATTATTATACAAGATTATACATTGTGTTGGCAACATCTGCTAATTACTTTTAACTATGCAGCTATGTCGCAAAGGATTGCAGCCCATGATGAACTAACTGATGAATCTGCTACAAATGAATCTGTTGGTAAGTTACGAATATGCTTCCTTCTTATATAAAGTAAATCAATACTGCATCTATCAATAGGATATAGTTACTCTGACTTCAGTGTATCTACAAGACTATTATCTTCTGATAACAGTCATCCAGCTGCAGCAAGACTTCCTCATGATCACAGCTACTACTGTGAACCACCACCAAATATAATCATGTTTCCTCATCAACAACAATCTTCTACTTATATCAATACTTTATCTCCCAACTCTTTACCTTGCTTTGAACACTTGCATGTTTCTCCTGGCTCATATTCACAACTGTCTCATTCTCCTCCTGGCCCCAGTATGATAACCTCTAACACAGCCTCATCACATTGAAAACCTATGCAGCTATGTCGCAAAGGATTGCAGCCCATGATGAACTAACTGATGAATCTGCTACAAATGAATCTGTTGGTAAGTTACGAATATGCTTCCTTCTTATATAAAGTAAAGAGAAAGATGAAGATAAAAACAGCAAGACACACTCTAACATTAGAAAAGCAAAAAAACCAAAGAGAACTCGCATCACATTTACTCCCTTCCAAATATATCAAATGGAGCTTGTGTTTGCTACAACACCTTATCTAGATGTATGGACAAGAGAACATTTATCCAGACAACTGAATATAAGAGCAAATAGCATTCGAGTGAGTGTTAAATTTACTGATCAAAATTTTATTATTTGTATAAACTTATACCACTTCTATATGATTCCATGAGTTTATTATCATCTTTTAGATGTGATTTCAAAACAAACGACAATTGTTGCGTAAAGGTTTTAAACAGAAACATCTTCAACTGTTATCCACTACTACCAACCAAGCTGGTACATATCTTTGTACGTATCCAAATTCTAGTATTTACCCTACCACCTGTCTTCCTACCTATACTGCTAACAACACCACAACTGCCTACCAGGCTACCTATCCACCAGCCTATTAAACTACCAACCGAAGTTTACTTTTTATTTAATCATCATTTTGTTGTGTTTTCTTGCTACTTTCCAAATAATTTCAGTCAATTTCAGAGATTTTGGGTGGGTGGGTATATATATATTAGGGCTGAGATTCTGAAAATACAATTAATTAGCCCAATTAATTCAAGAAAGTCCATAGGTTTCTCTTTTTTAGATTATCAGCTGCTGCATGCACGTCTTTGGGAATATAATTTGGGTGAACAAACCTATAGTAATAATTGTTTTGGCGGTTTGGTGCCACAAGATCAACTCTCTAAACTACGTTAACATAATACATACATAAAGAATCCTAAAACACACATACAGACACACATACAAGCGTACACATATACATACATACATACATAGATACACAAACACACACACATAAATATATACATACATACATACATACATACATACATACGTACATACGTGCGTACGTACGTACATACATACATACATACATACATACATACATACATACATACATGCATACATACATACATGCATGCATACATACACGCATACATACATACATACATGTATATACTAATTTGTATTGATAATGTAGTCTTGACAAATTGCTGTAATGATATTATTTGAATACACTAATAATTTATTTGTATTGATAATGTTCAATTAGTTAACTTTGACAAATTGCTTTAGATAATCATATCCATAAAATTTTATGTGGGAAGGATTCCTCACAAGTGGAGATCTTGTAAATATAATCAACAATTGACACAACTTTAAAACCCACAAATGCTTTGAAAAGCTAAAGAATGAACATTCCAGTTACAATCTTCTTTATATATGCTAAACAACACATGCAGAACAGAGTCACACACACACACACACACAACATACATACGTACATACATACGTACATATAGTTTTTATGTATGTATATATGTGTGTATCCTCTCTATTTTTCCTTTCATTTTCTCTCCTTTTCTTCCTAGGCCTCTCACCATATTCTTTTCTTTTTGTTTTCTTTTTGCTTCCCGTTCTCTCTCTTTCTTGAGTTAAATAGAAGATTACAATAGTTTTATGGTTGCCTAGGCCTCAGATATTTAAATAGTGAATATAGCATTATGATCCACAGCAATTGTTATAATGACACATCAACAGCAATACAAAACATCACACTAATAGGTATATATATCATTAATTCATAATAATTATTATGCAACCAAAATTTGTTTTGTATATATATACTATATACACTACAAAGTAAAGATATGTACATGTGTACCTAATACCACATAGGAAGGATCCTGACAAGAAAGCATATGTATATTTATGGTTAGTGAGGAGAATAATAATTTAGTGATAGTGTGAGTTGTTAGGTGTATATACATGTACAGCTCATATTATTGTGTTCTCTTTGAATCTGCAATGAAGACCTCTATCAAGTCATATTACTGTATCATAATTATACTGTTAGTACTGATGGGATATTTGTGCTGATGAGACCCAAACAATCTGATCAGTATAAATATACTTCAGATTGTCCAACAGTTGCCCTTACATATGCATTTCAAATTCAATGATTTTTCGTTAATATAAATTTGACCATTCATCTTGAAGTTTATGCATCAGACTGTACATGCATGTAATGTGGCACACCTTAATATTTATTGATAAGCATCTTGCTATCGACTATACATGTTAGACTTTTAAAAACTTTTTTATTGCAATTATTGTAATTTTTATAATCAATAACAGTAATCTTTTACATTCCAAAAAGTAACACAAAGCTCAAAAAATATGAAACAGTAAGACATGCATTGCATGATGCATGTGAGTCTACCAGTGATAAACCCTGTTAATTGTAGTACGTTTAACAGGTGATGAAGAAAAAAATACTGGTTTGAAATCATCAAGAAATTTTTGTTCTCTCATTTGAAAAGTGAATGATTGATAACTGAAAAATAAGGCAATTGCAAAAAATAGTTTCATGTTTAGAGCAGACAAGAATCAAATTCTGCAGCTAAAATTTGACCAAATACATCTGTAAAGTCAGCAGCAGGAAGTTCCTTGGAAATTAAATGTTGACCTGGTGTGCTGTAGCTTCCTTTTAGTTCATTTGAATTAATTTATGCCTCATTTAATTATCTAATCTGGTGTGCTGTAAACCTTATATCCACGTCTGAGCAGTCGTTCCGCCAACAGACCGGAAGTAATTCAGTCCTATACAAATATATTTATCGGCGTTTAGCAAAATTCTATCAGCGCTTATTTTCTAATTATATATTCACACAGCTATATTTTCACAGAAATGTTATTCACTGTAACAAAATATACATACACTTGTAGCAGGTAATCTTACCTATCTATCACTGCAAAAATGGAGTGGATTACAGCAACAAGAGAGCAGTTATACTCGCCAAAACAAGTGCTGGTGGTGTGAACGAAACCCGTCATAATTTTTTTTCTGACAATGGAATCAAAATAAGACTTTGCACGCAAATAATTTACAAATTTGCACAAAACATATAAAAAATTTGAGTTGTTCCACTGTTTAGTTTAAAAAATATGGTGAGTTGAAAACCACGTGGTTCAGTTTGGTTTATTATCAAAATTCAGGTTAGTTGTATTTACTTAGTAACATAATGACAATATAATGTATTGTAAATTTCAGATAGCAGTTGATGGTAGTTTTGCATGATCCATGGCATCAAACAGAAGGAGTAAACGAAGGTTATCTTTCGAAGATACACAGGTATGCAGCTTATGTATGAATTGTCACCAACAAATGTCAAAACCAGCTGAGTGGAAGAACGAAGATGCTCGTGCCTTTGTTGACTCTTTAGTAGAAGAATCAGAGTGTTTAGTTTGTCGTCTTTGTAGAAATGATGTAACCAGGGTATTGTCCAATGATAGTTACATACCTAGATGGGAGAAGAAGAAAGAAAAGAGTAGTTGTTGTGTTAGTGATTGTGAGAGTGCAGCATTTGCATCAAGTAAAGTTGCAAAAAGTAGTGCAGAAATGCTAAGTATATTTGAGAGTGTAGGCTTGAAATGTTCAAGAACCGTAATTCCCATTCCAACCCCTTTCTGTAAACATCACTATTACCTAGTGTATAAAACTAAAGTTCCTCTTCAGGCAAATTGTGTAACATGTAATGCCTCGCTAAAGAAAGTGCAATCAAGAAAATGTCCACATCCAAATGAAATTACGCAATACTTAATAAATAATGCAGGATTTGAGGGTACAATTCAACCTAATGACAAGGTATGCTATACATGTTACAAATCACATCTTGCGATTTTACAAAAAAGTAAGGAAATAATTATTAGTACAGACGAAGATTTGGAAGACCTTCTCGCTTCACTCTCAACTCAAGTGCATCCAATTGATCAAATACACACAAGTGATGATGTAATTGATGCTGCAATGATTCTAGTATCCATTACTGTGGGAAAGCATTTACTTGCAGGTAAAGCTATCTTGTTGCCCACAGTCCAAGATATATTTCATAGTACAACAAATGATATACTACAACAAATAACAAGTGATTTGACGGATGTTAATTCACTAGTAACTGCACAGCGGATACTCAGTATTCTTACTGTACTATTGCAGCATCATTTAGCAATTTCTTGTAAAGTGCGTAAATATGGAACATTGCTTTATAGACCAAATGTAGACTTCAACACATTATTAGCACAAAATCTTTGGGAGAAGCGTAATCACAGTCAAAACATTACATGTACAAGCTGTGCTCATTCAAACTCAGAAAACACCTCACAAAAAGATTTTCTCCTTGACATTAATAAGCTAGTCCATTCTCAGATCCATTTGTGGTTAGAGAAAGGACAACACACACTTGACCATGACAACATCAGCACTGATGAATTACAAAAGGAGATTGATCCTAAGTTATGGGAAGCAATATGCACCCTCACTATGTCATCTACTGAACGTCGAGGATCATCTAAAGTAAATGACCCCTCATCACAAGCATACCACATAAAGAAAATCAGGCGACTTTTCTTAATTTGTCTCATACTTTTCATAACAGATGACAGATGCTCTTTTCCTTTACATACATTAATTACAGACATAGTGGAAAGTCAAGGTGGGTCTGCACTTCTTATCAAAATTCTAAACCATTTAGGTGTGTGTGTTTCATCAGATACACTCTCCCGTTTTATTGAGCACAAAGTAAAAACCTCTGACTTTAAAACGAATGGCCTTGCAGAGGATAGCTTTACTATCATATCAACAGATAACCTTGACTTTCTACATAGCTATGCTCAAGTTTATCAAGGCAATCAAAAGAGTAGTTGGCATGGTACAACTATTCAGGCAGTGCAACCTATTCCCTCATTATCTTTAGTCGAACAAAATGAGTTTGACCATCTAACCTCTTCTGGTGAAATCAGCGAAGTTGTTGAGAATCAGTGTTTATCATTCCCAAATCAACAGTTAGATTCTGCATCTCAGTCTCAATCATCCTCTCTCAATCCCTACTTCCCCTCTCTTGATCTCCTATCTGTTGATACACAAAATAGTTTAACACTTCAACCAGTAATCCAAACAGAGGGTCAACACACTTCTTATATATGTACTAATAACGAACATGATGACTCACTAAAGGATCGTAACAATCCTCATCCAGCAACTTGTATTGAAATTGAGTCAGGTCATTTGACTAGAAAAAGGGTACAGAGATCATCTCCTATATCATCACCTCTTAAAGTAACACATTCACCAGCAGCTAAGATTCATCGAAGAGCTCGAACTGGCATGGAAGGTAAGAAAATAGACAATAGCATCCCAGCCCTTTTAACCCAAGTATCCTTTGCACCTCAACAAAAAGGAACTTCAACAACAGGACAGTCTCTATCTGACTTTCATCCCAATGGAAAAGAGCAAACAGCACTACAAGAAATGCAAGAAGAGATAAATACATATATGATGTACAAAGTAGCAACACAAAAAGATTATAATTTTCTGAATCTTCAAGATTTTTTGTCAGCAAATGATGCAACACACACAGAAAAGTCTCAAGTAGCATACCTCGAAGTAATGGATGCAGTTGCTGATAGTAAAGATACTGTCATACAAATATTACACGATCTACATGAATTTTACATAGTACACCAACAGAAGGATTGCCTTGTATTGGAAGGAGATGGTAAAGTCTATGAAGTTTTACAGTCTTTGAAGTTTGAATATGGTGATGAATTAAAGTGGGTTATACCCTATCCTGGTGATTGGCATCTACTGAAAAATTATCAAATTGCCTTAATGAAGCCATACTATGATGCTGGTTTGAAATCATTAGCCCAGTCAGCTGGATATCCTGAGGCTGCAATTAAGAGCTGTAGTCAATTCAAAAGAACACATACATTCCTTTTAGAAACATGGGAAGCAGTATATAGAGTAATGCTAACAAAGTTTCACAACAAATGCATTGACAGTGTAAATCTTCTAGATGAAATCATTGAATCACTTTTATCAATATCGGAAGAGAATTTTAAAACTCTGTTTAGTACAGTATTAACTTCAAACAACAGAGCAGTTCATGAAATTTACACTGAATTCAAGCATTTCATTCAACTCCAGGCAAATAATGATGATACATGGAAGTTCTGGATACAATTTGTATTTCAAGATGCAATGGCATATATATGTCTTTATCTAGCTATTCGGAGTGGTAATTGGCACCTCCGAATAGCTAGTATTAAGCTAATGGCACCCATATTTACAGCATTTGATCACAACACATACCAGAAATTACTTTCACGGCACATATCTGACTTGCTGTCCATGCCATCGTCAGTATTAACTATGTTTGAACAGGGAGCCTTCGTGGTTAGTATTTTGGGAAGGCCATGGCACTCTGTGGGTATAGATGAAGCACATGAGATGTTAATAAATAAATCATGCAAAACATCAATCGTACGACCATCACCAGATTACATTAATCGTATAGCAAACTATATACCATATCGCACAAAAAGTTTGGAGAACTTCAGGAAACAAATTTTCACAGAGGTAGAGAAAGACACATCAATCGCCTCACCTTTTTCTACAACACCTCGTGATTGTAAAAGTGAATCAAATATAAAAACAATGATAAAGGCTTTAGAGGTACACAGTGTATTTTTAATGGATGCTCCTAATCGAGGCCTAATAAACCCTTTTACAAAAAAGCAAGCAACACCTGATCAGTCACAAGACCTCATGAATTTTAGAACTATAGGACAACGTGAATTCTTACTTCGTATATCATCTTCTATACTGAAACAACCTAGTGTACGTGTACCTAATAGAAAGAAACGACTACAGACCTTTGCAGAGAAAAAGGTAAATAAACAGCGGCTAACACAACTCGAAAAGGACAAACAACTTATACAGAAGGCAATGAGAAAAAAAATTCAGTATTCAAAGAAAACAGGTATGCCAATAAATAAAGCCGGAGAACAGCTGATTGAATTTCCACTTTCGATTGCAACCAATGATGGCAAACCATTAAAAGGGCAAAAAAGTTATACTACTAAATCACTTACCTCCAGATATAGCTCAGCAAATCCACTAGTATTTACAGATGTTGTCCCATGGAATCCAGAGTGTTCTATCATTGAAGGGATGTTCCTTATCAATACAGCACCACTTGGGAGTCACAGAACATTATCAGAATATGCTACGTTCTTGATGAAACGATTTCTTTTACCTTATTTCAATAAAGGCTGTTCCGAGGTACATGTATTATTCGATAATCCAGGTAGATTGGTGATGACGCCAAAGATGTTTGAACAGTCTCGAAGAGATTCTGAAGCAGGGCTATGTGGAGATCACAGTTGTGACACTTTGACATTACAGACACCAGTATCAACTAAGAAGTGGAGGGAAAGTAAACTTAATTGTAGACAGTGCAAAAGAAATCTAGTTGAATTTCTTGGAAAGTTCTTTCTGGACAAAATAATGGGAAAGCTGAAACATTATCAATCTCTTTTTATTTCAGGGGCATTTAGTGGTGATATCAGAGATTCAACATGGTTTGTTAAAGGAGACTGCACTGCTCAACCAAATCCACTATACACATGCAATGCTGAGGAAAGTGATTCAATGATTTGGTTACATGTGAAGAATACAAACTGTCGTCGGATCTTCATACTATCCCCAGATACCGATACATATCATATTGGTTTACCTTTTAGTTTTGTCAAAGACAAGAATGTTGTAGTTCAAGTAAGTGCACTACACTCACGACAACAACAATATTTAAATGTCACAAACCTTGTGACAGCTCTTGAGCATGATCCTGATTTAGTGGGTATTAATCCATCCATTTTACCAAATGCACTTCAATCACTTTTTGTGGTGTCCGGATGTGACTATACATCGTTCTTCAGTCAACTAGGTAAAGCCACCTTCCTTCGTTATTTCTTTCAGTATTCTTCCTTCATTCTGTGTGGTCATGTTCCAAACACAAAAGGATCACTAACAGACACATCATTAGATGGAGGCTCCCATGCATACACACTTGGTTTTTTGTCCTTTCTTCGTCTCATAGGGACTATATACTTCAAAAAGAATGGAACAGCATTTGAGACAACTTCACCAGTCACACACTTCAATAACTTCTTTTGTGGTCAATCGTCTGAGAAACAACACTCAACTTGGCTAGATGATATCAGACATAGTATATGGGACAGAGTAACCTTTGAGAATGAGATGGTTCCATCTGATGAGGCATTGTTCCTTCACTGGAAAAGAAGTTGTTGGGTGTTGGACATGTGGAGACAAGCAGACCAAAACATATTGACTGTTAAACCTGTCACGCAATATGGCTGGGCAATAACACAAGACAATAGACTGTCAGTAATTTGGGACAGCGATGAAAACATTCGACACATCAAGGACAGAGTTAACCTTCTCTTGAGAGGATGTAAGTGTTCCACTGGATGTTTAACAGCAAGATGTTCCTGCAGAAAAAAAGGCAAGAAATGTGCTGAAGGTTGTGAGTGTAAGAACTGTGGGAATTTGACAGCTAACAGCGAAATTGATGAAGTACATGTAGCTTTAGAAGAGCTAGTATTACATGAAGACAATGATGACGCAGATGATGATGAATTAGGGGATTGGATTTTCATGGATGAAATACAAGAGATGGATGATTCTGACAGTGACAGTGACACAAACTAAACATACATGCATTGAAGCTGATTTTTTTTTTGATTATAAGTTTGCTGTTACACATCATTCTAATAACTAATATAATAAATATGCTACACAAACTCACAGATGTTGTGCAAAAAAATTTTCTGACCATGATACAGCTACCAAACTTGCTAGATACATTCACTATACATACGCCTATAAGAAGTACAAATTTTATCTTGTTCCATTACTGTATCATCCAGTGACAGTTCAGAACATAGTCACTGCTTGAGATTGTTTAAGAACCGTCCAAGGCGTTTTAAACTTTTTACTCTATTTTTACAACTTTAACCAGACCTTTGACAAGAGATTCTTTACTACTGACATCTTATCGAAACATCTGAGATACTTAATCTGGTTTCATTCGCTCTAAAGCACACGGGAAGACTTGTTTTCTTACCCCTGTTCACCTTTCCATCTTTCAGCTATCAACGCCTCTTTATGACGTAATGCGAAAAATAAAATTCACGTGATCCTACCGTTGGCGAAACGACTGTGAGTATCATTGCCTTATATATAGTAGCTGTGAGTGAATTATTACCCTCGCCGCGTAGCGTAGGCGGAAGGGTACGGTAATCGTTTTGTCTGTGTGTCTGTGTGTCTGTGTGTGTGTTAGCAATTTTTCTGGAAAAATAAAAACATTGACATTTCAAAAGAGGTACTGGTAGACTTCAAATTATACAAGGAAAAAAAATAACGTAGGAATTCTTCTTAAACCTTTCGGTTATAAAGTTATCACAATGTTTATAACTCACGATTACTGTTTCCAGACTTGAGAAGACTCGTGGAGGCATCTGGACACATCAAAACATAACTACTCCTGTATCATGACTATCGCTAGCAAAGCACTACATAAAAGCAAACAAAATTTGGGTAGTGGTTGCTACAACATCGAGTAGTGGCTCCAAGCATTCTCCATTACTTTCAAACTCCGCCTATTTCAATTTCAAGTCATGTGCTGTGCACGTTACTCGAACGTCAGCAGTTTTGAGGACCTGTCTATGCTGTCTTTGTGGAATATTTCACAAGACGAATTGAGGATCTTTCTTTCTTCTTTCAGATAATACAGAGACTAAAATGTAAGACTTATAGTATAGACAAGGAAGAGACTAGTATAATCATACTAAGTAATAAGTAGTGACATGTTAGTTTATATAATTTATATATATATATATATTATATATATATATCTATATCTATTACAATATTATTATAAAAACTAACATGCCAGTACGGTTTTATAACTTAATATGTTTTATACACAAACTAAACAATCTGAAGTAAACATTCTCATTATTATATGACCATACAAACGAGCAATGATAATTATAATCTTTTGGCATATTATATTTCGAAATTATAGTTTGTATTACCTTGCCACGTAGGCGAGGGTCCCGTCCCGACGGTATTCATATTATTTTATAAGTTTGGTGAGTCAGGTAAATAAAAGAGTGTGAATCAGTAATCCATAGTTTGGTGACTTAGCTAAATCATTTAAGCTTTGGTTTAAGAATAACAACGTGTAAATTTCATAGTGAATTAGTGGTTTGACTTTTATGCTGTCTTTCTTTAGAGTATTGGAGTAATTATCTTCTTGCGGTATATTTGTTTACATTCCTTTTTAACCGCGCATGCTCAAATAACACGTGGTAAGCATTTGTTGGGCGGGTTTGTGTAGTCTAAAGAACTCGCATAATGAATACAGATTTTGTCAGTATTGATATCGTTCTAGCCGTTTTACTTGCATGGTAAAAAAGATGGCCCTTGAAGCACCAATAAACTGTTTTCCAGACTTGTCTGATCGTCATACCGTATGCCATTCTAACTGCATTCTACAGAGCACTAGTACTCTCCCTGGCGGGAAAATGAACAGAGGTAAAGAAATTGTCAGAGGCAAGCTGTTGATGTTGAGAAAAGGAAAGAATTCCAAGGTATTTTAAGTTTAGTATTATATAATAAAACCAGTAATAATGCATGGTTACGATTCAGTTTATGAATGATGATAACATGGATTTCTTTGGTTGCAGAAAGAAACTATCTCTCTCCAATACTACATAAGTGCAAATATTTACAAGAATAACAATGATAACAGTTTTATTATTATATTATTTATACTATTGTATAACACAATGCCAAATTCGCTTATTTTGTTTATTTTCCGATCTGTGTTTGTTTTGGTACGTACACATTGCTGACTTGTCTACAAACTCCCTGTTATCTAGGCTACCCAGCCATACTTCTTGATTCCGGTGTATTGTAATGTATTGTTCTTGTTAACTGTTTGTTTACGTACGCCTTGTCTGTTCCTGTGCTCCATCATGCATGATAATTCTTTGTAACTTTTCAAGTGGCGTCCTTAAATTTCCTTTCTCTCACAGTGTCAGCTATGTGAACTTGTAGTCTACTGTGCAACACACGATTGTCAGCAAGCTGGACAAATCGAGATATTTGAAAAAATAAACCGAACCTATCAGAAACCTAAGAAAGTATTCACTCTAACTGAAATTGCTCCAGCAGGAGTACAAGGAGGGTCTCCCTGTTCGTTACTAAGTTCTTCCCCAGGCAATTCATTTATGGGTACTTCACCATCGTCCTCTACTACAGTGGGGCAGCTGTGGCCGTTCCAAATAGTACTAAAAAATGGCGTCATTTTTGAATTTTTTGCAGAGCTTCCCGAGGACCAAAAACAGTGGATAAAACGATTACAGCTACTTCTAATGTTCCCTTACTCCCCAATTCCTGAGGAACCTCTTCATAATCCAATAAAAGAGGGATACAGGGCTAAATTAAAACCCATAGACTACAAAGCAGGTGAGTTCCACTACACATACTATATTTTATGTTAGTGCTGTTTTATTTTTACAATAGCGACCACTTTTAGTTATAGCTATAGTATGCCTGATATCTCAAACATATAATTTAATAAACTAAAATAATATTAGGCTTACTGAAAGGGTTTTATTTTTAGTTAACTAACTAAAAGTGACCATTTTTGGCCTCTTCGTTTTAGCAATAGACTTGTAATTTAGTTATACCTAAAAATCACAATGCCTTACTAAAAGGGATTATAGTTATAGTCAACACTATTTTCTCTGAGAGGAGACTTGTGAAATTTTTATTAGGCCTGTCATAAACTTGTACCATAAAAGTTAGTGCTTTACTATTGGATACAGGTGACCTAGGAAAGACTGTGTTCCCAGCTTGTGGGAACACTGTTGAGTTGAATAGTAAACCACATTACCACATTTATCTTAAACAGGCTTCTCTTCTTGAGTCTAGAGTTAGAGGCTGAGACTGTTTTTCACTAAGCTTGACACCCATTTAATGATATGATTGTATATAGAATGAATAATCTTTTCTAAAGCCATGCCTTTCTTTATCAATTTATTGTCTTGTATTTATTTTTAATCTGAAATTATCCAAAACAGTAGTAACTTATCATTCCTAAATAATAAAAAAAAAATTCAATAGAAAAATGGCTAAAGCCCGGGGGTGGGGGGGGGGGGGGGTTGGGGGAATGCCCCCCCTCAAACCACCTAAAAAAAAACCTGGATTATGATTTAATTCATCAAAAGAATGATCATCCTTTTGGTTTGAATATACACACAGGCATAACATGTACAGTATGTACATAAAAAGGTATTTCAGAGCAATCCATAAACTGCTGAAGTTGTACATTATAACCACCAAGCCCTAGAAGCTGAAGTGTATACTATCATATTCCCATCAAGATCTTCGTTAATGTGACCACTAAGATCACTAGGGAGGGTTTTAAACATCATTATATTATAGAATATATAAAACATCAAATTTATGTTTTCTTCTCTGTATTAGATTCAGTATGGCCTGTCTATATTTTACCTGAAGAAGTCGGTTCCAGAGTCCATGTATTAGGACATCACATTATTTCTCTCAGAAGCAGAAAATCTGAGAACCAGCCCGGACAACTTGACATCATTAGTCCAGCTGATCCTACCTCTCCCATTATTACTTGGGACAGAGATAAAATGAGACGTACTGGTTGCCTTGGTAACATGGTGTTCATTGAAATTGGTCGCAGGTGCAGAGGTGGTCCTGGTTTAATATGGATGTATGCAGGACCCAAGGATACCGCAGCACTTAGAGAGACCTTACGAACGTAAGTTCTGTTTATATCTTGCAGTACAAATAATGTTACCATAGCAACCTAATTTTGTTTTGTTAACTTGGCAATTTAACCAGGATTAGTACCTTATGATGAGTATAGTCATGTTCTTGCTGTTGATTTAGCATCATTGGACTGAGAAGAGAGACAGAAAATGGGCTAGCAACAGCCTCAGCATTTCTGGAACACACCCACAATATCAACCACACGTTTAAATTATATATTCGCAAACATTGATGTGGATGTGTTGGCAAACCTTCAAAGGTTAGCACATTTGTCCGAGCCTAAATATACATTATATCGATCCATTAGGCAATGCCCCTGTCATGCTAATATTCAGTCAATTGTTACAGGAAGATGATTATTTTTTTATAGGGGGGAAGATATACTATACCTAAATCTAAGCATGCTCTAAAGAGTAAATTTCCTGTGTGCATTCTATATATGTACATGTACATTATACTAATCTGAAGGGGCGTGGGTAGATTCCTCCCTCCCTAGAAAAAATCCTGCTTTTGGTATTGGTAATTTCCCAGAATATCTCAGATTCAGTTCAGATATACAGTGTGGTTATCATAGTGATTGAACCCATTGTAGTGCACACTGGTGAATGGATCAACTTAATTTCAACTTCATTTTATAATTTAATCACACTCCTCCCTCCATTCTCTCTCCAGTTTCCTTTTTGAAGGAGATGGTCGAGCTATTCCTATATCCACCCAGCAAAGGAACCAAGAGTTCACTTCCCGAGTGTCCTTTGATAGTGGATTTCCATCATCATATCACAAACGTGGTGGCTCTTCGTCCAATCACAGTCCCAGTATTAATACGCCACAGCGACACCTCACACCACAAAGACAACTAAGTATTGATTCACAAGGATCTGATTCTGGGCATCCATCTTCTCTTTTTGGAAGCCTGAATCCTCCACCAGTAGATATGGATTCACATCCAAGCAGACAGAAATCATATCGGAGGGTACTCGGACATCCTTATGAAAATAATGATATACCTGGTCAGAATAATGGAAGTAGAAGGAGCTCTGAAATATCTGATACTCCTCCAATTAGCCTTGACTCAGCCATTGATGACACAGACCAATTTTTATTAGATAGTGACATACATACATCACCACCAGAGAACTGTGTATTGAACTCTTCCGATTCTAGTCACAGACTCTCTGTACACATATCGTCTCCCTCTCAAAGGAGCTCTCATTTAAAACAGAGTCACTCCATGGCTGCTACGTATCAACCACCTAGTTCTGGCGAACATGAACGAATGATTCATCCAAAATCTACTGACACTTACATGTATGTTCAAATGAAACCGGTTCCTTTTCTTGGTATGCCCCTTCGTACTGAATCCTGTCCCACGAGATCTAGCAGCGATTCTCCTCCTCGTTCACTTCATCCAATAACAGAGGGAGAAGTAACAAGCGACCATGATGAAAAAGATTACGTCAATTATCCTTTCACATCAAACATGTCTGATGAAGATTTTACATACTATGCAAAAGAATATGAAAATATGACAATATTTAAAAAAGAGATGAAATCGTTTTCTGAAGGTGAATTCACACATAAAAAAAATAAAAATGAAAATACTGAACCATCACACAAAGGCAGCCCCTCTTTACACCGATGTGGTAGTATGGACAAAGAACTTGTACCTCGTATACGAAGCTTGTCTCCATCTGATTGTGGCAATGTGCGACATGTTCGAGTGCAGTGAGGTTGTCTTTGCCGATGTAGGTTGTTGTTACTGATTGGTGATTGCGTTGTGTGTTTGATTGGATATATGTGTGTACATCATTTATATTAACATGTGTCACAGGCAGAGCTATTTAATTTTTATTTAATCACATGTACGTCACATGACTTACTCATGTTTATGTTGATTTTCCAACTTAACCTTGCCCATGTATGTTTAATTACAATCACCAGTTATTTGTGTTATTTAAACCACACCTACTAAAGGGGAGGTCCCTGCATTTAATCACTCTTAATTAATAAACTCATTATTTATTAATCATTTATCAAAATTCTTTTTTTCTGTTATCTTCCTATATCTATCTATTATCTCGGAAGTACGTAATTCTAATCTTTTCTTCATCTACCCTATATTTATAAGTAAATTATCACTGTACTCATCTTATCTTATTACTACAATATATTCTTGTAATATAAGTTGTGTTCTCTCTTCACCAGTATTTGAAATTAAAATAATTTTTGGAATAATTATTATTTGTGAAGAAAGGGATTGAAAGGTTTATGTTAGGGCTGAGATTCTGAAATCAATAATTATTATTGCCAATTAATGCAGAAAACACCTCCCATTTGATCAAAAAGGCTTCCTGTCACCTACATAGTGTACCTGTCTATGCTATGTCTTACCATAATTGATTGATTAAACGATTACTCAAGCCCTATATAGTACATGTACATATACATATAGGTAGACTTTCATTTGCTGGTGCAAATTTTAATGAATTTTTAGATGTACCTAATTTGATAGTTTAGGGGTAATTTTGTACTGTCATACATGTATGTATGTATGTATGTACATGTATGTGTATGTATGTATGCAGATTTTTTTAGGGGGTTTGAGGGGGGCATTTCGCCCCAAGCTTTAGCCATTTTTCAATTGTGAACCCCTCAGTTTCTTCTCCAGATTCACCTCAGCTTTTGTACTTTGATTGGTTGTGTGTGTAGCAGGTTGATAGTCAATAGTTCCTTTCCTACTATACTGTGAAGGATACATACATACACACATACATACATACATATGTATGTATGTATATATACATGTATATGTATGTATGTATGTATATATGTAGCATACATACGTACATATATATTACATACATAATTATGCGTGCGTGCATACATACATACTACATGTAGTCACTGTTCAAGTTGCATTTTCATATCACTATCAAAATTTATTCATCTGATTCACAAACCAAGTCAATATCACTGTTGGAATTGGATACAGCTTTTTCTCTACTTCTACGCTTTTTCACTGCTGCTATGCTTTCTTTATAATGGGGACTTTAATTAAGTTAGTTAACCAAAACTAAAACCCTTTCAGTAAACCTAATATTATTTTACTAAACTAAAAGTAGTCATTTTTGTCAAACTGAACCAACACTAGTGCATACATACATGTATATTCATGTACGTATATCTTATAAGCTGATTATTCATTGATTAATTTTTGTTGCAATAGGAAGAGGATTGGAAAGACTGTTCAACAGCTCCATGTTTATGTACATGTATGAAAGTGTGTATATATGTATGTAAATATACATGTGTGTGTATATATGTACATGTATGTATGTATGTATGTAATTATTCTCTGTTCATATGTATTTAGTCTATGTCTAAGTTCCTCCTTCGGTTGGTACAAGGAGCCGAGAGAGCATCAATGTAGTATACATCTGTCCTTCCCCATGTCAGAACACAAAAACAATGCTACTACAATTACTGTTGCCATGGCAAATTATATCTTCACTGATCATGATCAAGTAATCTTTGACAAATTGCTTGCAATTGCAGACAATGATATGGCTAGTTTCAGTCTGAAGGATTTACTTACAAGTGGCTGCTAAAAAGGTTATGTAAATACAATCAACAATTGACAACTTTAAAACCCACAGAATGAACATTCCAACCAAAATCTTTTTTAGAGGTAAGCTTCTTTGTGTGCTACTATACTAAAATTGATGTATAATTTTATTATAACTTAGAATGGAAGTAAACAGGGAATACTCAAAATTTTTTTTAATGTTTTATCAAGCTGTCATTACACTAGCTACATCCTATACCAGTGGCAATATTGGATGTCACTGTTATAAATGACAGACTTTACTTTTTAGTATTGTATTCAGACAGTAGTGTAGACTTTATTATAATAGTATGCAATATAAATCCTTGTAGTTACAACTATAATTAACTCAGTTGTGTTATTTTTTGTATATATGATAGAAACGTAAAATGGAGTTTCCTGATACAGATGGGGTAAGGAATAGTGTGTACCATATCTGTGAAATTTATAATGTAATGTAACATTTCAGAGTGTAAACGGAGTACCTCCTCCAAACAGAGAACTCTCTTCCAATGAATCAAATATATCCAAAAAAGAATTTTTTGACAAAATTCAAAAGTACTAGTTACTAGTTTACTTTTTAAATATTATCTGTTCCGGCGTGTTTTCACAATGCATCAATTATAAAGTAGTGCGATCAATGTTGAAGAGCTCCCGAAAGTGCAGAGTTTGCTTGAGTTGTTTTACAGTCTTATTCCTTCACTATATGGTGAAGAAATGTGCACAGCTAATAAGCACTCTTTGATTCATTTTGAGAACATGCTGGAGAGACATATTCATACATTATTATCTTATATCTTGTTTATGAGCAAAATCTTGTAACTGTTCTTTAGCTTTTCAAAGCATTTGTGGGTTTTAAAGTTGTGTCAATTGTTGATTGTATTTACATGATCTCCACTTGTGAGGAATCCTTCCCACATAAAATTTTATGGATATCATTATCTAAGCAATTTGTCAAAGTTAACTAATTGAACATTATCAATACAAATAAATTATTAGTGTATTCAATAATTATAAATTTTCCTGACCAAAATAGTGGAGGAGGTTTGGTATGGAAAAAGTTCTTTTTGCACAATTTCACTGTGCTGATAATGCCTAGTACATAACTTGTAATAACTATATACCTCTGTTTTACAAGAAACACTTATTGTGCTAATAATATAGCTAGGCAGGGATGTATACATGTCATAGAGTCTAAACACTTTGTGAGTAACGATATATTCCTGCTGTTCCACTGAATGAGTTATCTTCCACATCAATTCTTCATGGGTGTTCTTTGACAGAACTATCATGGTTTTACATTCTATACCATGTTCTAGATTATACAACATGTGTAAGGCTCAGTTCACATAATGATGTAAAGCCTTGCATTGCGTCTGTAGCATTGTGATAAAATTCTGAAAACTGATTGGTGAAACTCAACGTAGCTGATGTGAATCAGATCCTATCCTTGCATTGCATTGCATTTTGTTGATGAACAATACAACACATTGAGGCTTTGCATCATTATCAGAACCAGGCTTAACCTTTATTTTATAGTAAGATTGTAATGAACATATACATAGTACTCCATTTTAATGTACAGCCCTTGTAGTTCTAATACTAAGTCATAAAACATATTTATATTCATTTTATGCAACAGATCTCAGTTTCTGGAAAGATTATTTAAGAATAAACCTGCTGAGCAGAAGAATATAGATTTGGAACCAGAGAATTAGGACCAGACAGATGAAAATATCTCAAATTTAATAATGAAAATATGGTATAACTCAACAAGTGTATATAGAGAAAAAAAACATCCCTATATTTGCTTTCAGTGTGATGACTATGTATTAAGCATTGCTGATGGCAGGCACTAGTGTCTCTACCTTTCTGTGTACTCGAAAGCTGGGGCCTGAAGAAGTAAGTGTAAGCCTGGTTGCACCCTAAGTACACAGATCTCTGATGAACTGACTGAAGTATTCCTACAAGGTTCCCAGCACGCTTCTTCATTGGTTCCGCCCCCCGGAATTACATCACTTCCTTAACTACGTATACAACGCATACTCGTGTAAGTGACACAAGAATATATATATATATAGATTCAACCCCGTGGAAAGCAATCATAGGGATGGCCCTACGGGCCATAAAAAAATATAAATAATGAAAATTTGGTATACATTTGTAATAAAGATGGAGTTATGAACAATTAATTATAATTTGTGAAAATAATTATCTAAATATGCATGTACAAATCTGATATTGCTGTCCCCTTCACATACGCATACTATACTAGACTGGCATTGCCACCTTTTTGCATAAAGGAGGAATGCTAAAGTCAGTTCTACTGGAATACCAAGTATACCAGGTACATATGGTAATGTCAATACTGCTAATGCATGTGTTATAACTGAGGTGTTCCAAGAATCTTTCAACTTCAGTATTATATAATTATACTAACAGATATACAAGAAAGATATTGAATACAAGTTTGTTCTTTTACATAATAATTCATTGATGTTCGGAACTTTGAACCATAAGAAGGGAACTTATAACATTTACATCTTTCTATTTGAACCAATTAATTTGTTGACTCCCTGAAATCATCATTGCCATTCATAATCAGGATAAAATTTCTCTAAGACTACATTAGTTTATATATATATATATATATATAATATATTATATAATTATATTATTTTTCACATATCAAACATGCAATTTATTTCTTAATTACTTTGAGATTAAAATTTAATTAATGTATAATCATAATAATAATTATACAAAAGAATGTATTAGTGCTGACTGCAAAAGTGAGTCTGTGCACAGACTCACTTTTGCAGTCAGCACTAATACATTCTTTTGTACGTGTCTTTAAGCAAAATCTGTGATCCATGAATTGAGCAACAAAAATTCAAGTCATCACTTGAATTTTTGTTGACAATTTGTGGTGTCAGTCGGACAAGCTTAAGAGCAGGTCGTTAACGTTTCTTTCAAATAAACATAGATCATGTTCCTCAGATCTAGATCACTCTCTGCGCATGCTCCAGAGCTCGAGTATCTTATTTCTTCAAAATATGTTGACATGTTCATCAGATCACTGTCTGCTCTGGAGATGTTGCTGTGAATACTAGTACAGTCGTCAGGGACTTTACAGTTTCCAAAGATTGTTCCAGTTAAACTCCCCACCGGTACCAGTGATGTGGGTTCTATTGGGCTGCCTATTCCAGTCTCCATTACTAAATATGTTGGTGAAGTTAGAATGGAAGCCACTGAAGTACTGCAGTTGCTGATATTTGTTGGTGAGTAAGAACTAAAGTTGCAATTGTTTGCAAAGCAGTTTTGTTGAACGGGAGGTTGCTGTTGGATAAAAGTTGCTGCAGCATAGACTGGATCCGGAAGTGAGTTAGACTGAGGACATGGTGTGGAAACACTGGTCATACCTGTCCAATCTGTGTATGCTGGAGTACTTTGTGTAGCAGGTGAGGGATACTGGCCGTTCCATGGAGCGAGCTGTTGCAGCATTTTATAATTGTATAATTTTCTGCAGAATTTTCTGCAGAATTTACATTTACAGTTGGGATTGTTAACGTTCTTCGTATGGACCAGTATTAGTTCCTCACAGTATTGACAATTACATTTCCCATCGAGTTCGAGTGGCTCACACTGAGTTTCAAGTCTTTTACTTATCGCTCCGTCTGGCATTCCTGGATTTTCTATAGGTGTAGTGAGTGGAAATTTTCTGACCATGACATCCATAGCACGTATTGCGGCCTAACTATTATTAATTATTAATTAATTCCTTCGCGGTTTCTATGGCAACAACAAGATTGACTGAGACTAAAACAAAATTAGTTTTAATAATCTGATTAAGGTTGTAGTCTTTTCCGTGGGCGGATGCTACTCCAATCAGTTTCTAGTCTTGCCAGCTTCTTGCTGCATACAATCTGGTTCAATTCTGTATCTTTTGGAAGCCACACCCACCCGGGGGTATAATTATTGGGCCTAAATGTTTTCACTGATAGTTTATTTTCAGAAACAAAGCTCTTCAGGTGGTGGAGGGTTGCGGTAGGCCGGAAACCCTGGCAGGGTAACTGTAGTTGCTCTCTGAGAAAGATCGGAGTTTGATAGTGTCTAGAAAGG
>OX345636.1:21909465-21914465 GCA_947044365.1 Petrosia ficiformis | reverse complement strand
TTCGCCCCTATACCCAAGTGCAACGATCGGTTTGCACGTCAGAAACGCTACGGGCCTCCACCAGAGTTTCCTCTGGCTTCACCCTCCTCGGGCATAGTTCACCATCTTTCGGGTCGCAACAGGAACGCTCTCACTCGAAACCGGCCACTGCGTGACCGTTAGGCTCGGTCTGCGATGCGCCCACGGTCTCCCGCCGGCTCTCACACCAACAGTGCATGGCACTGTTTGCTCTCACTTCGCCTTTTCCAAAACAATTGGGTCTCTCCATTGGAGGGGAAAGGAGCGAACTCCCCACAACCCCACCATTTACAATCCTTTCGACTCGCGTACCTCTTGCACTCCTTGGTTCGTGTTTCAAGACGGGGCACAGGGTAACAACTCTTCGTCAGTCACCTCGGCACAGTTCCTTGAAAAGCTGCCAGGTAAACAGGGACAGTGAACAGCTGCTTCGAACGCCTTCCCGTTCCCCGAGCAGACTGAACTACTAAGGCAAAGGACGGAACGCTCTGAAACAGGTCACAGCTACCTCCCGGAGCTTCTCAACCCTCTCGCAACGTTAGTGGAGAAAGTCTGCACCTTCCCCTTTCAGGGGCGATTCGACACCTCGCAAATGGGAGACGACGCAGGTCACAGCGGAACGACTTATAAGCTCCTCCAAACACTCAAGCAAGCTTTCACGTCCAGAGGCAACCTACCCGACCACTGACACGCAAATCAGTCCTGCACGACCCTCCCCGACTGACGGTTCCAACTTTCAGAGGGAGAATGCTCGGACAGCTCTGCAATGGCAGGCAAGTCCGATGAACCCCAACGAAGCACGACCACCTCCTCACCCTGAGCTTCCCTCCCAACGGTTTCACGGTCTATTGAACTCTTTCTTCAAAGTGCTTTTCACCTTTCCCTCACGGTACTTGTCCGCTATCGGTCTTGCACCTGTATTCAGCCTTGGATGGAGTCTACCACCCGCTTGGAGCTGCAATCTCAAACAACCCGACTCCACGAGTACGAACCCTCGTCCCGCCGCTCCCGGTTTCCTTGCCCTACGGGGCTCTCACCCTCTCAGGCACGCCGTTCCAAGTCGACTTCGGGCCCGAACAGTGGAGCAGTGGACCGGGACAGTTCGACTCTCCAGACCACAATTCGCCAGTCAACAACTCAAAGCCTGACCGGAGATTTCAGACCTGGGCCTTCTTCCCACTTCGTTCGCCATTACTGAGGGAATCCCTGTTGGTTTCTCTTCCTCCGCTTATTGATATGCTTAAGTTCGGCGGGTGAACCTTGCTCGATCTGAGGTCGTTAAATTTCCACACAAAACAATTTGCCACCTCTCGGGCCCGACAAAGACCAAGGGGCCAAACGATCGGCGGAAAGATCGCTGCGGTCAAATCATTCCACACAAACAAATTCGGACAACAGAGAGGTGTAGGAAAGAAATCCAAGGGAGGTTTGCTCCCCAGACAAGCCCACCCTCTTACATGTCGAGAAAACACAATACTACCATAACGGCTAGCATTGCCAACGTTCCTCAAAACAAACGTTCTAAACGACCCTCAGCTGAACATACCTCACCGGGATACCAGCGAGGTGCCATGTGCGTTCAACAATTCCATGACTCACTGAATTCTGCAATTCGCAACACTATGTCGCACTTTGCTACGGTCTTCATCGACGTGCAAGCCAAGGGATCCACCGTTGGAAGTTGTTTTTTTGGGGGTTTTTTTCGGTCACCAACTTTCGTGCTCTTCTTCCCCAACACATTCACCGACAGACAAGAGCGAAAATGGAACGAAAAAAGATTGTGCACAGTCAACCACCGTGCACAACCACTGGGTGCACACAGGCGTTCGGACACCGACGTCAAAAGGTGGAACGCAAACAACCGGAACGGAAACAATAATGATCCTTCCGCAGGTTCACCTACGGAAACCTTGTTACGACTTTTACTTCCTCTAACGGACCAAGTTGGAACAGCTTCTCGGAGAATCCCTGCCAACCGTTGCCGACCACCAGGGCCCCAATCCAAAGTTCTCGCTAAGCCGGTCAATCGGTAGTAGCGACGGGCGGTGTGTACAAAGGGCAGGGACGTAATCAGCGCGAGTTGATGACTCGCGCTTACTAGGAATTCCTCGTTCAAGATCGACAATTGCAACCATCTATCCCCAGCACGACAGAGACTCACAAGATTACCCGAGCCTCACGGCTAAGGACATGCTCGCTCTCTCTGTCAGTGTAGCGCGCGTGCGGCCCAGAACATCTAAGGGCATCACAGACCTGTTATTGCCTCAATCCTCCCTCGGCTAGAAACAGATGCCGAGTGTCCCTCTAAGAAGTCGCCACCGGAGAGGAGAGCGTGAAGGCACCGACTGATGCAACAGACGCCGCACCGACCAACAACCCTCGCCGTTCGGAAACGGCACGACTAGTTAGCAGGTTAAGGTCTCGTTCGTTAACGGAATCAACCAGACAAATCACTCCACCAACTAAGAACGGCCATGCACCACCACCCATAGAATCAAGAAAGAGCTCTCGATCTGTCAATCCTTCCCATGTCCTGACCTGGTGAGGTTCCCCGTGTTGAGTCAAATTAAGCCGCAGGCTCCACTCCTGGTGGTGCCCTTCCGTCAATTCCTTTAAGTTTCAGCCTTGCGACCATACTCCCCCCGGAACCCAAAGGCTTGGATTTCTCGACAGGTGCCGACGGAGTCGCTACCGACGTCCGCCGATCCCTAGCTGGCATGGTTTATGGTTGAGACTACGACGGTATCTGATCGTCTTCGAACCCCCAACTTTCGTTCTTGATTAATGAAAACATCCTTGGCAAATGCTTTCGCACTCGTTCGTCTTCCATAAATCCAAGAATTTCACCTCTGACAACTGAATACGAATGCCCCCAACTGTCCCTCTCGACCATGACTGCGGTCCCGAAAACCAACAAAATAGGACGATGAACGCAAACGACGAGACGCCTGGGAGGCCTTCCCGCCGCCAACGACATCAGACGCAGCCCTATTCCATTATTCCATGCTAATGTATTCAAAGCAACCGGCCTGCTTGGAACACTCTAATTTGTTCAAAGTAAACATCCCGAACTCCCCGTCCACCGCAATTAAGAGCAGGCAGGAATCTCGAGAGACAAACGGGGGCCGTCGGTCAGTGCTCGCCTCTCGACGGACCGATCCGACTCAGAGACCGACAACGCCAACCACATCCCTGAGGACAGGGATGGTTGACAATGTCTGGGGCCCCGAAATCCAACTACGAGCTTTTTAACTGCAACAACTTTAATATACGCTATTGGAGCTGGAATTACCGCGGCTGCTGGCACCAGACTTGCCCTCCAATTGTTCCTCGTTAAGGGGTTTGGATTGTACTCATTCCAATTGCCGGACCGCTATAGGGACCGGCATTGTTATTTATTGTCACTACCTCCCCGAGTCGGGATTGGGTAATTTGCGCGCCTGCTGCCTTCCTTGGATGTGGTAGCCGTTTCTCAGGCTCCCTCTCCGGAATCGAACCCTAATTCTCCGTCACCCGTTGCGACCATGGTAGGCCAATACCGTACCATCGAAAGTTGATAGGGCAGAAACTCGAATGAACCATCGCCGGCTCGAAGGCACAGCGATTCGAGCAATTACTATGAATCACCAGGACACCGGGAAGGACGACCCAAGGTCGAACTGACCCGCATTGGTTTTGGATCTAATAAATACGTCCCCTCCCGAACGAAACGGGTCGGGACCTCTTGCATGTATTAGCTCTAGAATTACCACAGTTATCCACGTAGAACGGACACCATCAAATGAACTATAACTGATTTAATGAGCCATTCGCAGTCTCACGGTTCAAGCGTTCATACTTGCACATGCATGGCTTAATCTTTGAGACAAGCATATGACTACTGGCAGGATCAACCAGGTAACCTTCTTTCATCGTCACCCTTTTACAAGAGATCTGGGATGCAAACCCTTCCACTCTCCAAACATTCCCCGCAATGGGAAGTTTGCGGAAGAAGAGGACCTCGCATCAGTCGACCAACAACACAAACTGAACAAACTTGTAAACAGCCCCACCTACTGCAACCAGAGGATAGCGTTCGATTCACCACAGTAGCACCAGGCAATCGCACCACGGACCCTTTTCAAAGGAAACATAAATCCTTCCTGCACTAACTTCAAACATTACCTTCATACTATTACAGTTCAAAGAACTGTGCTCTTCCTACACACATGAATGAACCACACGTCCCACAGACAGGCGGGTGATTCAGACAGACCATCAACAACGACTTCGTCTGCAACGAAACCACCATCAATATTAAACTTGTCTGTTCCTGAACACCACGCTGCACAGAAAGCAATCGTCAATTTCCATTGACTTGCCCTCTCTCATATATAGCACAACCTCCACATATGAACACGGTACTGCCCGAGAGTTACTCTTTGATCCAATGTATGATATCTATTGGGTGTGGCTTTTCAATAACATGTAATTATAAACCAGCAGATCCTTCTCGATGGCTTCACAAAATACTTCTTCATTTTTACTCATTAATTATTTCTTTAATTATCATTCATAGATAATTATAGGGTCTAACCAAAATGGCTCCTTCTTTAGGTCTGTAAGGTATACATCTTCCTGTAACCATAATGGAAATGTGGAAGTCATAGTAGTAGTGGAATATGCTTTTAAAACCTCATGGAATTGTAAGTAAAGAAGTAGTAAAATTATTATTATAATTACAATTTGGGTGTGGTTTTTCAATTAATGTCAGGTCAGGCAGCAATGTCTGCTACCGGTACAATGTAACCCGGTACCATCCTGCCGCAGATAGGAATGTCGGCGACTAAACCGGCAACCCCACTGGCACGCCATGGTACACCAGTGAGGAGGGTGAGACTGGACATCCAGCAGAACAAAATACAAGATTTGTTATCACCAGGCAGGACCTAGGCTTAGGTTTAAGGATGTGTGTAGAAGAAATATGAAATGGAAAGATATAG
>OX345636.1:21899465-21904465 GCA_947044365.1 Petrosia ficiformis | reverse complement strand
CCAACTTTCGTGCTCTTCTTCCCCAACACATTCACCGACAGACAAGAGCGAAAATGGAACGAAAAAAGATTGTGCACAGTCAACCACCGTGCACAACCACTGGGTGCACACAGGCGTTCGGACACCGACGTCAAAAGGTGGAACGCAAACAACCGGAACGGAAACAATAATGATCCTTCCGCAGGTTCACCTACGGAAACCTTGTTACGACTTTTACTTCCTCTAACGGACCAAGTTGGAACAGCTTCTCGGAGAATCCCTGCCAACCGTTGCCGACCACCAGGGCCCCAATCCAAAGTTCTCGCTAAGCCGGTCAATCGGTAGTAGCGACGGGCGGTGTGTACAAAGGGCAGGGACGTAATCAGCGCGAGTTGATGACTCGCGCTTACTAGGAATTCCTCGTTCAAGATCGACAATTGCAACCATCTATCCCCAGCACGACAGAGACTCACAAGATTACCCGAGCCTCACGGCTAAGGACATGCTCGCTCTCTCTGTCAGTGTAGCGCGCGTGCGGCCCAGAACATCTAAGGGCATCACAGACCTGTTATTGCCTCAATCCTCCCTCGGCTAGAAACAGATGCCGAGTGTCCCTCTAAGAAGTCGCCACCGGAGAGGAGAGCGTGAAGGCACCGACTGATGCAACAGACGCCGCACCGACCAACAACCCTCGCCGTTCGGAAACGGCACGACTAGTTAGCAGGTTAAGGTCTCGTTCGTTAACGGAATCAACCAGACAAATCACTCCACCAACTAAGAACGGCCATGCACCACCACCCATAGAATCAAGAAAGAGCTCTCGATCTGTCAATCCTTCCCATGTCCTGACCTGGTGAGGTTCCCCGTGTTGAGTCAAATTAAGCCGCAGGCTCCACTCCTGGTGGTGCCCTTCCGTCAATTCCTTTAAGTTTCAGCCTTGCGACCATACTCCCCCCGGAACCCAAAGGCTTGGATTTCTCGACAGGTGCCGACGGAGTCGCTACCGACGTCCGCCGATCCCTAGCTGGCATGGTTTATGGTTGAGACTACGACGGTATCTGATCGTCTTCGAACCCCCAACTTTCGTTCTTGATTAATGAAAACATCCTTGGCAAATGCTTTCGCACTCGTTCGTCTTCCATAAATCCAAGAATTTCACCTCTGACAACTGAATACGAATGCCCCCAACTGTCCCTCTCGACCATGACTGCGGTCCCGAAAACCAACAAAATAGGACGATGAACGCAAACGACGAGACGCCTGGGAGGCCTTCCCGCCGCCAACGACATCAGACGCAGCCCTATTCCATTATTCCATGCTAATGTATTCAAAGCAACCGGCCTGCTTGGAACACTCTAATTTGTTCAAAGTAAACATCCCGAACTCCCCGTCCACCGCAATTAAGAGCAGGCAGGAATCTCGAGAGACAAACGGGGGCCGTCGGTCAGTGCTCGCCTCTCGACGGACCGATCCGACTCAGAGACCGACAACGCCAACCACATCCCTGAGGACAGGGATGGTTGACAATGTCTGGGGCCCCGAAATCCAACTACGAGCTTTTTAACTGCAACAACTTTAATATACGCTATTGGAGCTGGAATTACCGCGGCTGCTGGCACCAGACTTGCCCTCCAATTGTTCCTCGTTAAGGGGTTTGGATTGTACTCATTCCAATTGCCGGACCGCTATAGGGACCGGCATTGTTATTTATTGTCACTACCTCCCCGAGTCGGGATTGGGTAATTTGCGCGCCTGCTGCCTTCCTTGGATGTGGTAGCCGTTTCTCAGGCTCCCTCTCCGGAATCGAACCCTAATTCTCCGTCACCCGTTGCGACCATGGTAGGCCAATACCGTACCATCGAAAGTTGATAGGGCAGAAACTCGAATGAACCATCGCCGGCTCGAAGGCACAGCGATTCGAGCAATTACTATGAATCACCAGGACACCGGGAAGGACGACCCAAGGTCGAACTGACCCGCATTGGTTTTGGATCTAATAAATACGTCCCCTCCCGAACGAAACGGGTCGGGACCTCTTGCATGTATTAGCTCTAGAATTACCACAGTTATCCACGTAGAACGGACACCATCAAATGAACTATAACTGATTTAATGAGCCATTCGCAGTCTCACGGTTCAAGCGTTCATACTTGCACATGCATGGCTTAATCTTTGAGACAAGCATATGACTACTGGCAGGATCAACCAGGTAACCTTCTTTCATCGTCACCCTTTTACAAGAGATCTGGGATGCAAACCCTTCCACTCTCCAAACATTCCCCGCAATGGGAAGTTTGCGGAAGAAGAGGACCTCGCATCAGTCGACCAACAACACAAACTGAACAAACTTGTAAACAGCCCCACCTACTGCAACCAGAGGATAGCGTTCGATTCACCACAGTAGCACCAGGCAATCGCACCACGGACCCTTTTCAAAGGAAACATAAATCCTTCCTGCACTAACTTCAAACATTACCTTCATACTATTACAGTTCAAAGAACTGTGCTCTTCCTACACACATGAATGAACCACACGTCCCACAGACAGGCGGGTGATTCAGACAGACCATCAACAACGACTTCGTCTGCAACGAAACCACCATCAATATTAAACTTGTCTGTTCCTGAACACCACGCTGCACAGAAAGCAATCGTCAATTTCCATTGACTTGCCCTCTCTCATATATAGCACAACCTCCACATATGAACACGGTACTGCCCGAGAGTTACTCTTTGATCCAATGTATGATATCTATTGGGTGTGGCTTTTCAATAACATGTAATTATAAACCAGCAGATCCTTCTCGATGGCTTCACAAAATACTTCTTCATTTTTACTCATTAATTATTTCTTTAATTATCATTCATAGATAATTATAGGGTCTAACCAAAATGGCTCCTTCTTTAGGTCTGTAAGGTATACATCTTCCTGTAACCATAATGGAAATGTGGAAGTCATAGTAGTAGTGGAATATGCTTTTAAAACCTCATGGAATTGTAAGTAAAGAAGTAGTAAAATTATTATTATAATTACAATTTGGGTGTGGTTTTTCAATTAATGTCAGGTCAGGCAGCAATGTCTGCTACCGGTACAATGTAACCCGGTACCATCCTGCCGCAGATAGGAATGTCGGCGACTAAACCGGCAACCCCACTGGCACGCCATGGTACACCAGTGAGGAGGGTGAGACTGGACATCCAGCAGAACAAAATACAAGATTTGTTATCACCAGGCAGGACCTAGGCTTAGGTTTAAGGATGTGTGTAGAAGAAATATGAAATGGAAAGATATAGACCTTAATAATTGGAAGCAGAGTGCAGTAGACCGACAGAAATGGAGGAGTATGATAGGAGACTAAAGCTGAGACTGACAGAAATAGAGGAATATGATAGGAGACTAAAGCTGAACATGAAACAGTCATAGTTGTATCAACTGACTGCATATGATGCATTTTAACATCATAGTAGGCTTTGGGGTTTAGTATTTATGGTGTAGGGTTTCCGAGGCATGGGGTGATTGATGCCCACTCAATCGTGAAATCAATTGTATTCTACGCACTCCGGTTCGGGAATTTTAACCCGATTCCCTTTCGGGGCCTGGTACCTCCATCCCATGGTGCAAGCCACAAGGACCACCACCTGGAACGGGCACCCCTTCCAGGCAAATAGGGGGGACTTCCCTTCCCTCAGGACCGACTTACCCGTGTCCAACTGCTGTTCACACGGAACCCTTCTCCACTTCAGTCTTCAAGATCCTCCCTTGAATATTTGCTACTACCACCAAGATCCGCACCGGAAGCCGCTCCGTCCATGCTCGCGCCACGGACTGCACTGCCACGTAGTCAATGTGGGGACTTCCGAGCCCTCCTACTACCCGGGGCATGCACACTTTGTTTGCCCTGCAGGTGTCGGGCAACTAGGCGCAACGCTTCAGCGCCATCCATTTTCAGGGCTAGTTGATTCGGCAGGTGAGTCGTTACACACTCCTTAGCGGGTTCCGACTTCCATGGCCACCGTCCTGCTGTCTGGATCAACCAACACCTTTCCTGGTTTCTGCTCAGCGTCGACTCTGGCGCCATAGCCCGACGTTCGGTTCATCCCGCATCGCCGGTTCTGCTTACCAAAAACGGCCCACACAGAGCCCCTGCATTCTTGGCAGTCCTTCCGGTAGGAAAGGACCCGCCGACTCGCCGATTTAAAGTTTGAGAATAGGTCGAGGTCCTTTCGACCCCGATACCTCTAATCATTCGCTTTACCCGACGAAACTGACCGAAACGGACTCTAGCTATCCTGAGGGAAACTTCGGAGGGAACCAGCTACTAGACGGTTCGATTAGTCTTTCGCCCCTATACCCAAGTGCAACGATCGGTTTGCACGTCAGAAACGCTACGGGCCTCCACCAGAGTTTCCTCTGGCTTCACCCTCCTCGGGCATAGTTCACCATCTTTCGGGTCGCAACAGGAACGCTCTCACTCGAAACCGGCCACTGCGTGACCGTTAGGCTCGGTCTGCGATGCGCCCACGGTCTCCCGCCGGCTCTCACACCAACAGTGCATGGCACTGTTTGCTCTCACTTCGCCTTTTCCAAAACAATTGGGTCTCTCCATTGGAGGGGAAAGGAGCGAACTCCCCACAACCCCACCATTTACAATCCTTTCGACTCGCGTACCTCTTGCACTCCTTGGTCCGTGTTTCAAGACGGGGCACAGGGTAACAACTCTTCGTCAGTCACCTCGGCACAGTTCCTTGAAAAGCTGCCAGGTAAACAGGGACAGTGAACAGCTGCTTCGAACGCCTTCCCGTTCCCCGAGCAGACTGAACTACTAAGGCAAAGGACGGAACGCTCTGAAACAGGTCACAGCTACCTCCCGGAGCTTCTCAACCCTCTCGCAACGTTAGTGGAGAAAGTCTGCACCTTCCCCTTTCAGGGGCGATTCGACACCTCGCAAATGGGAGACGACGCAGGTCACAGCGGAACGACTTATAAGCTCCTCCAAACACTCAAGCAAGCTTTCACGTCC
>OX345636.1:21889465-21891965 GCA_947044365.1 Petrosia ficiformis | reverse complement strand
CGCTTTACCCGACGAAACTGACCGAAACGGACTCTAGCTATCCTGAGGGAAACTTCGGAGGGAACCAGCTACTAGACGGTTCGATTAGTCTTTCGCCCCTATACCCAAGTGCAACGATCGGTTTGCACGTCAGAAACGCTACGGGCCTCCACCAGAGTTTCCTCTGGCTTCACCCTCCTCGGGCATAGTTCACCATCTTTCGGGTCGCAACAGGAACGCTCTCACTCGAAACCGGCCACTGCGTGACCGTTAGGCTCGGTCTGCGATGCGCCCACGGTCTCCCGCCGGCTCTCACACCAACAGTGCATGGCACTGTTTGCTCTCACTTCGCCTTTTCCAAAACAATTGGGTCTCTCCATTGGAGGGGAAAGGAGCGAACTCCCCACAACCCCACCATTTACAATCCTTTCGACTCGCGTACCTCTTGCACTCCTTGGTCCGTGTTTCAAGACGGGGCACAGGGTAACAACTCTTCGTCAGTCACCTCGGCACAGTTCCTTGAAAAGCTGCCAGGTAAACAGGGACAGTGAACAGCTGCTTCGAACGCCTTCCCGTTCCCCGAGCAGACTGAACTACTAAGGCAAAGGACGGAACGCTCTGAAACAGGTCACAGCTACCTCCCGGAGCTTCTCAACCCTCTCGCAACGTTAGTGGAGAAAGTCTGCACCTTCCCCTTTCAGGGGCGATTCGACACCTCGCAAATGGGAGACGACGCAGGTCACAGCGGAACGACTTATAAGCTCCTCCAAACACTCAAGCAAGCTTTCACGTCCAGAGGCAACCTACCCGACCACTGACACGCAAATCAGTCCTGCACGACCCTCCCCGACTGACGGTTCCAACTTTCAGAGGGAGAATGCTCGGACAGCTCTGCAATGGCAGGCAAGTCCGATGAACCCCAACGAAGCACGACCACCTCCTCACCCTGAGCTTCCCTCCCAACGGTTTCACGGTCTATTGAACTCTTTCTTCAAAGTGCTTTTCACCTTTCCCTCACGGTACTTGTCCGCTATCGGTCTTGCACCTGTATTCAGCCTTGGATGGAGTCTACCACCCGCTTGGAGCTGCAATCTCAAACAACCCGACTCCACGAGTACGAACCCTCGTCCCGCCGCTCCCGGTTTCCTTGCCCTACGGGGCTCTCACCCTCTCAGGCACGCCGTTCCAAGTCGACTTCGGGCCCGAACAGTGGAGCAGTGGACCGGGACAGTTCGACTCTCCAGACCACAATTCGCCAGTCAACAACTCAAAGCCTGACCGGAGATTTCAGACCTGGGCCTTCTTCCCACTTCGTTCGCCATTACTGAGGGAATCCCTGTTGGTTTCTCTTCCTCCGCTTATTGATATGCTTAAGTTCGGCGGGTGAACCTTGCTCGATCTGAGGTCGTTAAATTTCCACACAAAACAATTTGCCACCTCTCGGGCCCGACAAAGACCAAGGGGCCAAACGATCGGCGGAAAGATCGCTGCGGTCAAATCATTCCACACAAACAAATTCGGACAACAGAGAGGTGTAGGAAAGAAATCCAAGGGAGGTTTGCTCCCCAGACAAGCCCACCCTCTTACATGTCGAGAAAACACAATACTACCATAACGGCTAGCATTGCCAACGTTCCTCAAAACAAACGTTCTAAACGACCCTCAGCTGAACATACCTCACCGGATACCAGCGAGGTGCCATGTGCGTTCAACAATTCCATGACTCACTGAATTCTGCAATTCGCAACACTATGTCGCACTTTGCTACGGTCTTCATCGACGTGCAAGCCAAGGGATCCACCGTTGGAAGTTGTTTTTTTGGGGGTTTTTTTCGGTCACCAACTTTCGTGCTCTTCTTCCCCAACACATTCACCGACAGACAAGAGCGAAAATGGAACGAAAAAAGATTGTGCACAGTCAACCACCGTGCACAACCACTGGGTGCACACAGGCGTTCGGACACCGACGTCAAAAGGTGGAACGCAAACAACCGGAACGGAAACAATAATGATCCTTCCGCAGGTTCACCTACGGAAACCTTGTTACGACTTTTACTTCCTCTAACGGACCAAGTTGGAACAGCTTCTCGGAGAATCCCTGCCAACCGTTGCCGACCACCAGGGCCCCAATCCAAAGTTCTCGCTAAGCCGGTCAATCGGTAGTAGCGACGGGCGGTGTGTACAAAGGGCAGGGACGTAATCAGCGCGAGTTGATGACTCGCGCTTACTAGGAATTCCTCGTTCAAGATCGACAATTGCAACCATCTATCCCCAGCACGACAGAGACTCACAAGATTACCCGAGCCTCACGGCTAAGGACATGCTCGCTCTCTCTGTCAGTGTAGCGCGCGTGCGGCCCAGAACATCTAAGGGCATCACAGACCTGTTATTGCCTCAATCCTCCCTCGGCTAGAAACAGATGCCGAGTGTCCCTCTAAGAAGTCGCCACCGGAGAGGAGAGCGTGAAGGCACCGACTGATGCAACAGACGCCGCACCGACCAACAACCCTCGCCGTTCGGAA